>CM055118.1:682603211-682610859 GCA_029206835.1 Rana muscosa | reverse complement strand
TACAGCCCTCAAGAGGGCCGCCCGACAGGCAGGAAGGAGAGGGAAAGAATCTGTCTGTGGGCCAGGAACGGAATTCTATCCTGTATCCTGAGGTGACCACCTCGCACACCCACCGGTCGGAGATCCGGGAGGTCCACTGAAACGTGAACCTGCAAGGACGTCCCCCCTCACCCCAGAGTCGGGCAGGGGCAAGACTCCATGTGGCGGTGGGCTTGGGAGCTTGCTTGGTAGGCTTACACACCCAGGGACGCTTATGTCCCCCAGCCACATTTTTCCCAGTCTGGGAGGGCTTACCCGTGGATTCTGACGACGAGAAGAAACTCATTCTTTGCCGGAAAGGGAGGGCCCGGCCTACGGTGAGGCTCCTTTTTCCGTACCAGACTGAGGAAGGAAGGTGCTCTAACCCCTTTTGACATCCATATTAATGGCATCCAGGGCGGCACCAAACAGTCTACCGCCCTTAAAGGGTAAGTCAGCCAGGAGCTGTGGAAGCTAGGTCGGCCGACCAGCATCTCAGCCAGATAAGGCGACGCAGCACCACAGCAAATAGAGGCCCCAGAAATTAAAGGCGCCGCATCCAAAGTGGCATCGCACACAGAGACTAAACCCTGCGCCAGTTGGTGAGCCAGGGTAATGGTCTCAGGAGGGAGATTATGCTCCTGAACCATCTGGTGCAAAATCTTTGCCCATCCTGTGAGTGTCTTGAGACACAAGTGTCGCGGACCCTATAGGGCGCAAGGCAGACCCCAATAAGGTAAATAGTTCTACTCACCACTCTGACCTCCTGTCAATGGGATCCTTAAATGCAGGAGTCCCTTCCATTGGAAGAGTGGTAGCCTTATTCAAACGGGCGACCACTGGGGGAGAGCCCCTTCTTAACCAAGTCCTCCTTAAAAAAGGTGTACCTCATGGCTAGGCGCCCCGGGACCGCCAAAGTCCTCTGCGGCTTACCCCAGACTTAGTCAGTCAATGAATATATAAAAAAAAAGGCACATATGGAAAAAAAAAATTTGAATAAACGGCTTTTAAAAGAAACAAAAAAGGAGACAGCTTTTACCTGAGGTTCCTCGGCCTCAATATTCAGTTTGAGAGTGTTCCTCACAGCATCAATGAGTTCACTTACAAGCACCCGGTCAGTTTTTCACAACTGGGGGTCTTCCTCACAGGGAATATCCTGTTTAACAAACAGGAAAATCCTCAGAGCTAGGGTCCTGAGCAGCAATAGCTAGGCCCATATCTGAGACAGAGCACTCCCTTACAGGAGGATGTGTGGGGAGGGGGCTCTTTACAGCTCCCTTGTGCTCTCACACCGCTTCCATCCTGACAAGGATGATTCCAGGACTGCTGACAACTAGTCACTAGGGACCGCAGGTGCAGGAGCACTGCCAGTTGCCTCAAACAAGTGTGGAGAAGCAGGTGAACTAGACTCCATACTGCCACCCTCTGACTGTTAAACACTATCATAGTGAGTAACACAGTCCACCCACTGGCTATGCTGAAGCTGAGGAGGGGACACCCAGAGTACTCACCAACCCCTGTAAGGACCGCTCATTCCGCTGTATGAAACCACGCTACCGTGCGGGTGAAGCCTGGGGAGAGAGAGTGAGGAGATTGGATATTCGCGCCGCAGCCGATAGAGGCCGAAACTGTAAGCAAAAATCGCTGCGGCTTCAAGAAAATGGCCGGGCGCATACAATACTGCACCATCAGTCCACGGCAAAATGGCCGCCGATCGCGGGTTTTTCAAAATTACCTCACAGCGCTAATGGCGCACATGTTTTGCGGTTGTTCACTAACCACAAGGCAGGAGCTCCTGCCCTCAATGGCTGTGGCACGGCAAGCGCTGGGGCGGCTGTTTGATCACAAACAGCCTACTCAGGAACTGAACCTGTGAAGCTTAGCTTTGCTAAACATGCATGTAACCACTATTCCACCACAGTGTGTCAACACACACACCAGAACACTGCCCCAGTGCCATTAAAACAGACATGAGCTCCCCCAGCCAGGCCAGAGTGACCCCCAAGCACCCCCACACAGCACCAGTGCAGCATAACAGGGGGGAGACAGGGAGAACCCCCACATAAACACAGCCAGTTTGTACTCACCTGCAGCAGGAGAGACTACTTACCCGTCCCTGGAGGGACCCACTGGCTTGTCTCAGACAGACCTATCACAGAGTAGTACTGCGTAGCTGTCGGCCCGGTCCACCGCAAAAGATACAGTCGGTACCGTTCAATCTTGAGGACCGCGGGAGCATGAAAGAAACCCAGCCACCCCTGGAGCATGTCGTGAACTGAGTCACACGCACACAAGGCGAGGATCAGCACGCTCGATGGTCGGACAGGGAAGACTACGAGGATACCAGTGTACCCAACCTGTTGCCCAGCCGACAGTTGATTGAAGGTCTCAAATAAAATAAAATTCCCAAAAAAGGAAATAAAATTAAAAGTAAAATCTTCCAGGAGACTGGTTCCTGAGAGAGCCACATCTTCTGCTAGGCAGAAAAACTGAGGTGAGGTCTGCTAGCTGCAGGTGGGAGGGTAATGTCCGGAGGGACCGCCCCCCTGGGCGGGGCTGTTCAGCTCTGGTTTGAGCTAGAATGTTTTAACATCTAACATTCTGCCTAGGTCTTCTCCTGCAAGCAGGTACATATACCCACACGTAATCAGTATGACAGCTGTGTCAGTCCATGGACGATAAGAGAAATAATGCCTGTCTCAGGCTAGTGCATGAGATATGTAAATAACCTGTCATTCACAGCAAGGGGGAAGAACAGACAAAAGTTTCCTGTTTGTCCGTTTATCTCACTGAAAAAGAAATTACTCAAAGCTGGATTAACTCTTTGTGGCAAGACTGGGCACAGATGATAGGAAATCTTATACTATACATTGTGACAGCAAAAAAAATAAATAGGATTTTTGTACTCACCGTAAAATCCGTTTCTCTGACGTCCATGGACTGACACAGCCTTTAACACTTTTTCTGTGGGTTATGTCCCTGCTTGCAGGCGAAGACCTAGGCAGAATGTGAAATGTTACATACATTCTAAAAAGCCAGAGCTGAACAGCCCCGCCCAGGGGGGGCGGTCCCTCCAGACATAACCCTCCCACTGCAGTCAGCAGACCTCAGTTAGTAACAAAGCAGTACAAACCTTAAAAAGAAAAAGTGGGTGCTGTGTCAGTCCATGGACGTCAGAGAAATGGATTTTACGGCGAGTACAAAAAAAATCCTATTTTCTCTCATCGTCCATGGATTGACACAGCCTCTTACACTTAACACGTGGGATGTCCCAAAGCAGTGTCAAGAGGGATGGGAGCAGTTTAATTGGAAAACCAAAAACTTCACTCCAAAACAAGGCAGAGCTCCTCAACGGAGGAGTTACAACATTAAACAGCGGCCTGCAACACCTTGCGGCCGAAGGAAGCATCAAAAGATGCAGCCACAACCTTATAGAACTTAGAAGAGGTATGAACGGACCACCAGGTCGCCGCCTTGCACACTTGTGCAACCGACGCTTGATGCCGGAAAACTCAGGAAGCACCAATTGCCCTGGTGGAATGTGCCGGAAGGGGAGGCGCCCGCCCCTTGAGGGCATAGGCCTGTATAACGGTCTGTCTGATCCACCTATAAAATGGTGGCAGACGAAACCGCTTAGCCCTGTGTTGGACCAGAGACAGACAAACAGCGAGTCATACTTCAGACTAGTAGCAGACAGGTACACCCGCAAGGCAAGTACCACATCCAATGTGTGAAGCGCAAACCCTCTGGGATGCGATGGGTGAGGACACAAGGACGGGAGGACAATGTCCTCATTTAGGTGAAAGGCCGAGACCACCTTTGGCAAAAAAGGTCGTGGACGCAACACCGCCTTATCCTTATGGATGACCAAATAGGGCGACTTGCAGGACAAGGCTGCCAACTCAGACACCCATCTAACAGAAGTAATGGCCAATAAGCAGGCCACCTTCTGAGACAAGGTCAAGGAGGGGAATATCTGATATTTTCAAAGGGAGGTTCCTGGGGAACCGAGAGCACCAAATTCAGATCCCAAGGAAGGAGAGGAGGTTTAACAGGAGGGAGCACATGGCGAACCCCCTGCAAAAAAAAAAAAAAAAAAAAAAAAAAAAAAAGGTGCTAACCAAGGAATGACCCGCTAGCGGTCGCTGAAAGAAGACGGCTAAGGCTGAAATCTGACCCCTACTGGTACTCAAAGCAAGCTTTTGGGTCACACCACGCTGCAAGAACCGCAGGATTCTGGGGACGGAATATGTCCGTGGACGCTAGTCCAGCTCTTCGCACATAGCGATGTAAGCCTCCCAGATACGGTGATATATCTTTCCGGCAGAAGACTTGTGCCCTTAACATGGTCGAAATGACCGAATCCGAGAGACCTCGGTCTCTCAGCACCTGGCTTTCAATAGCCATGCCGTTAAAGCCAGAGACTGTAAAACAGGACCTAGAGACAGAAGGTCCTCCCTCATTGGCAACCGCCAAGGAACGTCCGCGATGAGACGTACCAGATCGGCGTACCAATGACGCTGAGGCCAATCCGGCGCAAAGAGGCTCACTGGAATCCCCTCAGCCGCCACCCTGTGCAGCAGGCGAGGAAGCAGCTGCAGTGGAGGATAACATATCGGGTGATAATGACCCCATGGGGCCACCAACGGATCCGAGGCATCCGCCCAAGGATCCCTGGACCTGGCCACAAACCTTGACACCTTGAGATTGAGTCGAGAGGCCATCAGGTCCACATACGGCATGCCCCACCGCCGGCACAAAATTTCAAAAACCTCCGGGTGCAAGGACCACTCACTGGTCCAGCATCTGGCGACTCAGATAGTCCGCCTGCCAATTGTCTACGCCCGGAATGTAGACGGCCAACAGAGCCAACACGCTTCTTTTGGCCCACCTTAGGATGCGGGTGACCTCTGAAGTAGCAGTTGAGCTCCGAGTCACCCCTTGCTGGTTGACATACGCCACCACCATGGCGTCGTCCGACTGGATCCTGAGGGAGCGATCCTGTAGTCTCTCCGACCACGAGGAGAGGCACACAGTCTGATTGCCCGTATTTCAAGAACATCGATCAGTAAACGGGCTTCGTCCGGAGTCCAAAGCCCTTGGGCTGACAGGACTCCCCAGACTCAACCCCAGCCCGTCAGGCTGGCGTCCGTCGTGATCACCGTCCACTGGATGGGGAGGAACGACTTCCCAGACCGAAGAGCCGGGGACCTCAACCACCACGCCAGGGAAGCCCTGACTGGGTGACTCCTCTGGATCGAAGATCCAAGAACAACGGTGGGTTTTGTCCCAAGTGGACAGGATCTCTTACTGTAATGCCCGTATGCCCAATCACAGGACTCATGCAAAAAAATGGATTGACGACCATTTTCGGGACGCCAGGACCTGCACTGCAGATTGAAATGTCAGTAACTTCTCCAGGGGTAGGAATACCTTCGCCTCCCAAGGAGTCCAGGATCAGACTGAGATACTCCGAATGCTGAGTCGGGACCAGGACCGACTTCTGAATGTTCAGGAGCCACCCGAAGTCCCTGAGGGTCTGACTGACGATAGTTACACTTTCTTCAAATTCTGAGCCATTGTCTGCTCTTAGAAGATCGTCCAGATAGCCCACGATAGCAATGCCTCGTTGTCTCAGCAAAGCTAGAACCGGAGCAAGCACCTTGGTAAACACCTTCGGTGCCGAGGCTAGGCCGAAGGGAAGAGCCACAAATTGATAGTGGACTTCGCCGTTTGCAAAGCGCAGAAACTTCTGGTGACTTGCTTAGATCGGAACATGCAAGTAGGGGTCCTTGATGTCCAAGGACCACAGAAAATCTCCTTGGAGTGTAGCGATCACCGTGCAAATGGATTCCATGCGGAACTTTTGTACCATCACAAAAAGGCATTCAGGCCCAGGATTGGCCGGAACCCCGTCCTTTTTTGGGACTACAAACATATTCGAGTAGAACCCCTAAAACCTCTCCTGTGATGGAACGGGCACAATCACTCCAGACCTGACCAATCCTGTACGGCCCCTAAGAGGGCTGCCCGACAGGAAGGAGAGGGAGAATTGAGGGAAAGAATCTGTCTGGGGGCCAGGAACAGAACTGTATCCTGAGGTGACCACCTCGCACACCCACCGGTCGGAGATACGGGGAGGTCCACCGAACCGTGAACCTGCAAAGACGTCCACTCACCCCAGAGTCGGGCAGGGGCAAGACTTCATGCGGCAGTGGGCTTGGGAGCTTGCTTGGCAGGCTTACGCACCCAGGGACGCTTATGTCCCCCAGCCGCACTCACTCAGTCTGGGCGGGCTTACCCGTTGATTCTGACTGACGAAAAAAAACGTCTTTGCCGGAAAGGAAGGGCCCGGCCTACAGTGGGGCTCCTTTTCCTTAACAGACTGAGGAAGGTGCTCTTACCCCCTGTAAAATCCATAATAATGTCATCCAGGGTGGCCCCAAACAGTCTACCGCTCTTAAAGGGCAAGTAAGCCAGGAGCTTTTTGGAAGCTAGGTCAGCCGACCAGCATTTCAGACAGATAAGGCGACGCAGCACCACAGCAGAGATGGAGGCCCCAGATATTAAAGGGGCCGCATCCAAAGTGGCATTGCACACAGAGAATAAACCCTGCGCAAGTTGGTGAGCCAGGGCAACGGTCTCAGGAGGGAGATTATGCTCCTGTACTGTCTGGTGCAAAATCTTTGCCCATCCTGTGAGTGTCTGAGACAAAAGTGTCGCTGCCACTATAGGGCGCAAGGCAGACCCCAATAAGGTAAACAGTTCTACCCACCACCTCTGACCTCCTGTCAGTGGGATCCTTAAATGCAGGAGTCCCTTTCTTTGGGAGTGTGGTAGCCTTATTCAAACAGCCGAACACTGGGGGGAGAGCCCACTTCTTAACCAGGTCCTCCTCAAAAGGGGTACCTTAAGGCCAAGTGCCGCGGGACCATCAAAGTCTTCTCCGGCTTATCCCAGACTTGGTCAATGAATGTATCAAAAAAAAAAAAAAAAAAAAGAAGGAGGAGGCACATATGGAAAGACCTTTTTTGAAGAAACGGCTTTAAAAAAGGAACCAAAAAAGGAGACCGCTTTCACCTGAGGTTCCTCAGCCTCAACATTCAGCTTGAGAGAGTGTCCCTCACAGCATCAATGAGTTCACTTACAAGCACCCTGTCAGTTATTCAGAACTGGGGTCTTCCTCACAAGGAATATCCTGTTCAAAAACATGAAAATCCTCAGAGCTAGGGTCCTGAGCAGCAGTAGCTGGGCCCATATCTGAGACCGAGCACTCCCCTACAGGAGAATGTGTGGGGAGGGGGCTCTTTACAGCTCACACCGCTTCCATCCTGACAAGGATGATTCCAGGACTGCCGACAACTAGTCACTAGGGACTGCAGGTGCACTGCCAGTTGCCTCTGACAAGTGTGGAGAAGCAGGTGAACTAGACTCCATACTGCCACCCTCTGAGACCTTATACACTATTACAGTGAATAATACAGTACACCCACTGGCTGCGCTGAGGAGGAGATACCCAGAGGACTTGCCAACCCTTAAGGACCGCTGTATGAAACTGCGAGATTTGTGCCGCAGCAGCGCCGAGGCCGAAACCGCCTTCAAGAAAATAGCCGCCGGTCGCATGCATTAC